>CM042426.1:25420441-25452941 GCA_023631565.1 Gymnocephalus cernua
TATTGCTGACCGGTATGGTAAAAAAAAAACATGGATACAGTTTTTTTTTTTTATTAGCCACACTAGCGGCATGGCTCTGGAGAGCAACGTCTTTCAGTCAGTCAGTTTGTCGATCCACTGCTTTGATCCAGACTAAAATATCTGTGTCTGATGGATTGCCATGCAATTTTGGTCTCCAGAGGATGGTGGAGCTTGTGCATGCATACAAATGTGGAAAATTAAATTTATTATAATTTAAAAGGTAAAAGCGGTGGTGTGTTGTAAAGTTCGATGGCCACTGGCCGCTCAGTGGAATACCTTGGGGATAAAAGCCTCTAGCTGAAGATGCTTCTCTTCTCAACCAGCATGTCACGGAGGGGGTGGGAGACATTGTTTAGGATGCTAAGCAACTTGGAAAGCATTCACTTCTCCGTTACCACCTCCAGAGATACCACCTCAACTCTTCATCCAATCACTGAACCGGAATTTCTAAATAACTTGTCTCTCGCCCTCACGTTCCGGACCCAGCATACAGCACATAAAAGATATCGCTTGCCACCACAGACTGGTAGATCAAATTCAGCATCTTGTTTATAGACGTTGAAGCCTCTGAGCCTCCGTAGGAAGTAGATCCAGTTTCTAGAGCCAAACCCTGCTGACTTTGGTGATTTCTGGCTTTTCTAGTGACACCATCAGGTTGGCATCCTTGGCTTTTAGTAAAAGGTATTTTACAACTCTTTAAACTTTAATTTAATGCAAATGAATTTGCAAAATACTCTAGGTGTAGAAATGAATGACATATTTGCCATTATACCAGCACTACAGAGAATCTATCAACTCTGATGGCACCACTTGGAAAAACCTTTTAGATGCTATGTTATGTGCAATAAAAGCTGTGTTGTCTGACCACCATTATTGGCTGAACACCATTACTGGATCTTGACAACAACTGGGGCCATCCAATCAGGTAATAAAGTAAATAACCGTTTTCATTCCAAGCCTGCAGATGAATCCTGAAAATAGCTCTTATCACTGTCTGGTGATGAAGACTCGGGCAACAGATGAGCATGCAGTAGTCGTTTAGATTTTTTTTCAAGATTTCATCTGTGCTTGCTACAATCTGACTTTCTGTTTGCATGGTAAATTAAGTCATTTTATCCAACAGATGGATTTAATAAATGCTCATTATTAAGCTGGACAGCCGTCCTGAGGCTGTGGATAAAGAGTTGACAGTGTGTGCATTACATTGATACTGCTTTTGATCTTTTTATGTGGTCTTCAAAACAGGAAATAAACCATTCTGTATCTGCCAATTCAACATACTTTATGTGTGTGTGTGTGTGTGTGTGTGTGTGTGTGTGTGTGTGTGTGTGTGTGTGTGTGTGTGTGTGTGTGTGTGTGTGTGTGTGTGTGTGTGTGTGTGTGTGTGTGTGTGTGCGTGCATGCATGCGTAGCAGGAGAAGTATCATACATTGTACTGTAGTCTACATAGTATTATGAGATTGATTGCCATGAAAGTTTGCACAGGTATTCATGTTCCCCTCAGGATGAATCCTAAGGACATTGGTGGTCCCCTGACCTTACCATCTGGCGCCACTATGTGGTCGAAGTTTTCATTTGTACATACTTTTGTTTATAACCAAATACTCGCAAAACTAATGACATTCCCTTCAGCCTCACATGCATTTATTTCTAGCAATTCTTACTATGTTAACATGCAAAACTAAGATGGTGAATATAATAAACATTCCACTTGCTAAACATCAACATGTTACGTTGTCACTGTGAGCATGTTAGGATGCCGACATTAGAAATTAGCACATAGTATAGCCCCACAGAGCTATTAGTATGTACTCTTCTAGTCTTGTTTGTAATATGTCTTTCCAAGCTACAGTTCTCATTGCACACCCTGTTGTCCACAGAGAAATAAGATCTCTTTTTGAATGTCTTTTTCTTATGTGCTAAGGCTTTTATTATAAGGAGTCTTTTATTCTTCTCACAGGACTTGGTTTGATTAGGATCAATGTAAAACTACCCACATGCACATGATCTTGACTGCATTTGAATAACTGAAGTATTTTATGTTTCCATAGGCTGGGATTCACAAGTAACTACATCATACAGTAATTATAAGCTACATCCAACACAGTCATTTTGTAAACACAAATGTTTGGTGATGGCTCTCTTGTTGTTGTCGTGAGCTCACTAGGCTGTTAAACTCTGCATTTTTTTTATACTGAGTTATTGCCATAACTTTAACAAGCAGCCCTTTTAGCCACTCAGTGGCTCATTGTCATTCACTGCATGTTACTCAGCATCAAAGGTTTGACGCACATATGGATGACGTCAAATACTAAACATTTCTCTGCATAATCAACAGGAACCAACTGATAAAAGAGAAATCCATCAGCTGTGCAGAAAGGGCAATCAGGAAGGAGACTTTGCTTAAGCTCGCCAGTATTGACATCTGTTTTGTGAATTTAGCTGGGAACTGGTCAATCAACAGGGTACTACTGTACATGTTCAATTCCCATCTAGTTTATTATTCACCATTTGGAACACATCTTACCTATAAGTGGTAGTGCTGAAAACGTTTTTCTCTCCTGCCTGACCTTTTGGCCACCCTGACGGCAGTGGTATGGGTGGTGACTATTACACGGAATATTCAGACACTAAACAATTTGAAGAACGTTAATACATTCTCCTGCTTTTTCCCATTCACATTTTCAGACCGATACACTCCATTTATGATTGAGCATATATTCACCCTCACACATGAAATGTTTCATCTCACTGTTAAACTTTACCAAACCAAATATGAGTCATCACATCATTTAATGAAAAATTAGTTTCGTATTGAGAAATATAATCTGTCCAAGGTGAAAATATATTTGTGTGCTCAGCAAGGCTACCAAAGGATTGTGTGGATGTGTGCAAGTTGCAACTACTGGCGAAACATTAAAGGCCCTATCATGCACCTGGCGCAGCGCAAAGCCTGACGCAAGTGTCTTTGCTAGTTTAAGACCGATGCAGTTGTCAATTTCCCGTCCAGTGCCCGCCTCGTTTAAATAACAAATGCACCTGCGCCCATCTGTGCCCCCATGGGCGTGCTGGTCTTACAGGGAGGTGTGTTCAGGTGAATTATTGGCGTATTGCTATCTTGAGGCAGCGGGAAGTGATTGCACCATTGACCAACAAAAATCTGGTCTAAAGTCAGTAGCACAGCATTTCATTGTTATTTTAACAGCAAATTAGTCAAATGCGCCTAGGCTTATGCATAGCATGCATACACTAGGCCTATGCTTGTTTCACACACACAGCGAAGAGCAGCAGCACACAAACATGCAAAGGCTTACAAATAAAAACATGACGGTGCAAATCCGCCATCATAATAGCAATGCACCAAGGTACAAACGCACCTGGCTTTTAAAGGGAATGGGAGATTACACTCTGATTGGTTTATTGCATGTGACGCCCAAAACACACCTATGAATTAATGTGTCTTCATTAATTCATAGGTGTGTTTTGGGCGTCACATGCAATAAACCAATGAATGATGAAGACACTAAGAACAGCCCTTTTGAATTATGTGCCCGGCGCAGGGACCCTTTTTTCTACCGTCAAACTAGCTAAAGTTGGTTTGGACATGCCCTAAACACACCTGCGACATGCGCTTCACGCTGTGCGCTTAGATTGTTAAAATAGGGCCCTAAAGGTCAAATCAATGGGTACAGCCTTTCTGGCAGTAAAACAGTTTACATTTGTAATGTAGAAATGTTTACCACACACAGAGCACAAAAAAAATCAGTATTATACTGTATTTGTAGACATTGTAATGAAGAGACCCTGTGACTCACATATAGCACACTTTTGTTCATTCATCCATTTTGTTAAAAGCTAGTATAATGCTAAAACGCTCGATGCACAGCAGTACAAAAGCAGGATTTGCCCTCTCTGGCAGCGGATCATTTTTCCAAAGTCAGACAACCCTTTTTCGAGGAGACAAAGAATATAACCCCTGTTGCATAATATCAGAGATATACACTAATTTAATTCAATGGTAATTTTCTGAAAAATACTAAAAGTAATAAGATCTTCAATGATATTCAATACCCAGATCTTTTAAATGAGAGGTAAATAGCTGTTATACAAGGCGGAAATCCTAAACCTCGCTGTTGGTATTTCTGTACAAGGGAGAGAAGCAGAGGCACTATGACATACAAACATTGTGTAACAGGGTCAATATGTGCTCCTTAAATTACCCAGGATTGTTTTAGGAATGTGGAGCATCAGATTGCTATCTTTCAGTCCACAAACAGCTTTTAGGAATGCATCCTGTTTTCTGCAAATCCCTAAAATTAGCTTGTTTTATTTGACTGAACTTTATCAATAAACTCCTACAGTTGTCTTGTTGCTTCTGTCTCATCTCTGGTATACCTTCTTCCAAACACAAAGGGTACCTCCCATATGCTGTCCCCATTTTCATCAAAAACATTTAACATTAAACAGTCTTTACATTAAAGCTATCCAAGAATGGTAGGATTATACAGCAGCATATTAATATTGTTTGTATGGAGTCAAATCTGAATAAAATTCATCTATATTTCATCTGTATTTGATATGCAATGCATGGTTATGTATAAGCAGTCCACTTGCTAAATTCAGTTTCTGCACTTTTCTCTGCACACAGCATGGTGATGCTCTGCTTTATTTGACACCTGGAGTACCACAGGAGTACACATTGGTGTGTACCTACAAAGAAGATCTACCTTAGACACCACTTTAATAACTTCCAACCTGCCAGGTTGGTTTTGTCTGTGCTGACAGCGGCCCCTTATCAGTTGGACAGACTGTCAAGACAGACATCAAGTTTTCACAAAATCGGCCATCAAACCACCCTGCTCTCTCCTACACATCCTGCATCAACCCTTACTGGTAGAATTAGATAGTGTTGCTGCCCACACAAACACACACACAACACACACACACACACACACACACACACACACACACACACACACACACACACACACACACACACACACACACACACACACACACACACACACACACACACGCACGCATGCACAGACGGCTAAAATCAATGGCTACCTATCTCCACATGAGGAAGTGCTGTACTGTAGCTGGCCAATGGAGGAGTCCACCCACTCACAGGATATTCAATTGCAAGCATGTACGAATTCATCCTCTCTATCTCACTCATGTTCACATGGGATCAACTACATTTACACAAGCACCTTTGGGCAAGTATTGCTGGTGTGTGCACACCCACACATGTAGTCCCAACACAGAAACACAGACTCACTTTCTGTCACGGAAAAACTTCTCGTGATTTTTGTGCCACACAGAAATATTTTAAATGTAGCTGGATTTATGAATGAAATGAGTGGAGAAGAAAATGTTTCAAGTGCACTTTCTTCTTTTTTCAAAATGTGCATTAGGTTACTCTTTTTAAACAGACATTGGCTGACAAACCACTTTGATGGTTGTAAATCAATGCTGTAGCATCACGTGGACAGCTAATGGAGCAAAACTAGAAACATTTTGAAGAAGAAATAAATGGATCTGGTATTTGCCTCCCGAAAATAAATAGGCTACCATTCACTCTTTGCACTTCAGTAATATATGTAGCATACAGTATTGTACTATATCTGTGACTCTGCTGCTTTCACATTTTTTGAAAATGAAACAGAATCAGGTAAGGAGGATGCAATTGACTGTGCAATGAACATGAAGGCCCTCCAGTCCTTGTGTTAGACATCACCAAGAGAAATCCGCTCATTAGGACAGCAAGAAACACATATATCAAACGCGGATAGCTGTCAGTTCTCCTCTGGGGGATCCTGCTGCGGTAGCAGAACAAAAAAACTGTGTGGCTTTGAGCCATATACTGTATACAGTCTATCATGTGTGTGTGCTTTATACTTTTTACAAGAAAGGTTCCTCCTTTAGCAAACCATAGCAGCTGCTATGCTGCTGTTCCAGTACATATGTACATATTGTAGGACTCTGCAGGGAGATGTCATCATGGAGTTAAAATATGATTTCATTGACCTGAATTCTACGATACAAATATTATATTTTTTGATTGATCTAAATGTTTTCTGCACAATGTACAGCCATGTTTGTTCATTCTGGTGATGTATACATTAAATAATGATACATTCATTTTCACAAAGTGTCTTCTTCTTTGGCTGGGTTGGCTCAGTGGGTAGAGCACATATACTAAGAGGTTAATGCCTCGACGCAGAGGTCCAGGGTTTGAATCTGACCTGTGACAATTTCCTGCATGTCTTCTCCCCTTTCTCACCTAGCTGTCCTGTCAAAATTAAATTTGGAAAAGCCCAAAAATAATCTTGAAATATATATATATATATATATATATATATATATATATATATATATATATATATATATATATATATATATATATATTGTCTTCTTCATTTAAATGGGAGACACTAAGATGTGTAAGATTTATAAGATTTTAAGTTTTATTGTTTGCTAGGAGAATAATACATCATAGGTAGTATTAGTGTTCCTGGAGATGCAGGAAAGTGGGTGACTGCGTGTTGGTATGTTCTGTTTAATGGACTGCCTGTTACACAGAAGAATAACTTTGAAACAGACGGTTACCTGAGTGGGAAAGATCAGTGACAATATTTCCAGCCCTTTTTTCTTCCCTTGTGTCATGTAGTTTTTTTTTTAAGAAGAAGAGAAGTTGGCAGCCACCACTCAGCAGTGCAGACAAAAACAATTAAGCTTGTCACTGGAACAGGAGGTGGAGGAAATCCTGACACTGATGGTGTGTGGTCCTGGAAATTAGACCAAGATTTGTTGAAAGATGTCAGGTTTCCATAGCTATGACAGAGCGTATATCTTTGACCTCAATAGTTTTGAATTTTTGACTGACTCATTGTTTTTGTTGGTGATGAAACCTGTCAAGGTGGGCTGCCCTGCAAACTTGGAGCTTGATTGAATGGGTGGTTGTGAATACAGTCAATAATGGCATTTTTATTTGTGACAAATGAAACCATTTAAAAAATAGCAATGCTAATTGTAAAACATCAAAGTAGCTCTGTTTTACAAGGTATTTTGTACTACAATGGTTCTGTCATATGAATTACTCGTGAGTAGAGTAGTATTTACTGCAGAGGCCACACTTTACTCTCACATACCACCTTTATTAATGCCAATTGATAAGACAACCCTACTGGATGCGATGAAAGCCCTGCAGGGCTGAAACTGTCTTGCTAATTGTAATTAATAAAGCCACAGAGACATACTATCACTGAAGTGTGGATTAGCCCAGCACACATGCATAATGTGCTAATGGATAAAACCTCACTGTATAGATTTGATGGATTCCTGTTTGAGTGTGTGCCTAAATACTACCTTAAAGTATAGTTTCAGATTATTTCTATCTAGTTTGTCTATTGTAGATTAGATTAAACTGTATTGTCATTGCACAGAAGACAGGCACTGAGAAAACAGAATGCAGTTTAGCATCTAACCAGAAGTGCAAAAAGCAGTAAAGAGCAGAGTATACCTACCTCAATACATTCAAATGCCATGAGTACATTTTGGGAGTTATGGTTTGTGGTTAATGTGGCTAACTCAGACTGCTAAAATTTCATAGGACTAACATAAAAACAAATTGGTTTTGCACGAAACAAGGGCTGTGAACTTTGTAGGGGCGGATGTGGCTCAGTGGTAGAGTGTTCGCCTGCCAATCGGTGGTTCGATCCCCAGCCCTGCTGTCCCATGTCAAAGTGTTCTTGGGCAAGACACTGAACCCCAAGTTGCCTGCTGATGAGCAAGTGGCGCCTTGTACGGCAGATGCTGCCTCAGCGTGTGAATGTGTGTGTGAATGGTGAATGGTTCCTGTACTATGTAAAGCGCTTTGAGTAGTTGTTAAGACTGGAAAAAGCGCTATATAAATACAGTACATTTACATTGTTCCATCTCTCAGAGAGTAGTCACACTGGGATGAGATCGATTCATAGTCAATAAAGACAGGAGGAATGATTTCAGCGACCAATAACTCTCTTAACTTACTTATGGCATGTGAATATGTATTAAGATGTATACCGGAGATAATACAAACCTATCAGCCAAACCATCATAATGATCCTTCCTGCTCCTCCCCAAGAAGGCCTACTATGAGCTACTTGCCCTAAAGTTACATGTTTTATATTGGTTGCATATTAATCTTACTATGTGCACATACACATGCACATACATATCACTTTGGATTTTATAAATATATGTATGAATAAAGCCATTTTGGACTGATGAAAAATTGCATCTGCCATTTGCAATTCATGTAATACAACCTCAATTGCCTTTTTAGTACTTTAGCAATTTGTATATTTATATTTTGGAAAATGATTTAAGTTGTAGGCTACTGTCTCAATATACTGTACAACTTAAAGCCAATGGCAAGAGTACCTTAATGTATTATATTGTAGAAACAACACACAATGAACTACCAATGAGAGACATATTATACAACACATTATACAATTTACAAAATTCAATTCATAAAATGAGTTATTAAGAAATGATTTAGACACCAGATAAAGAAATTGCGACACTGTTGCAGGCTTTTTGGCGAGGTAGACTGTCACCACTAATTGCACCAGGTGTGCCTCTGATTGTTGAGGTAAAACAGCTACAAGCAGCTGCTGCAGCGCTGCTTTCTAATGTAACCACACATCTTTGCTTACAGTTTTGCGTAGCCTAATTGTCTTTCAAACCATTTTTTTTTGCCTCTCGTGCCTTATGTTTTTGTCGCACCCAATTACACTGTGAGGAAAAATGTATTTTACGCTCAACTTTTCAACTTCTGACGACTCCAACGTGTCAGGTGTTGACCCTCAGAGACTGCAGGAGCTGACTCACCGGTCCGTCAAAGTAAGCATAATTATCGTTTTGGGCGCGATGATCACTTTGGGAAATATTGCCGTTCTCCTGGTTATTACTTCCTCCGTGGCTGGTTGGTCAAGAAACTCTCGGTACTTTCTCCTCTCTCTCACTGCTGCAGACTCTGCGTTTGGACTGCTGGTCATGCCCTTGAATCTCTGGGTGAGTCTGCTAAAGGACTACACTGAGGGGCCAGACGCGCTTTGTCATGTCGTGGCCTTTTGCAACGCCACCGTCTACTCCACCTGCATGTATACACTGGCCACGATAAGCCTGGAGAGGTACATTGCAGTGTTTTACCCGCTTCAATATTCATCTATATTGACACGAAAAAGGACACTGCTCCTGATTGCCTTCGCCTGGTGCTTCCCTCCCTTTCTACTGTCGCCAATATCATTTCCAGATGGCATCATCGAGGTTCATTTTTCTACTGCATCCCTGGTCTGCAATCCGTCCTACTCCACAAATGTTGGATACACCCTAAGCTTGACCTGCTTTATATTTTTCCCCTGCTCCATCATCATGACATATGCAAACCTGAGAGTGTGGTGCGCTGCCAAGAGACAGAGACTGAAACTGCGCAAATACGACTGTGCGCGTCGCAGCAGACACAATATGGCATCCAGAGTTCTTGTGCCTGTGGTGGCAGCCTACTACACCTGTTGGACACCCTGCATGGCAGCTATGATCTACAATGGTAAGCAATGAATCAGTGGAAATGCACATTTATAGATGACTCCCTTTTTCTTCTGATATTGTTGATGGTACTCTTATTAAAAACAATTGCTTATAACATAGGCTACAGCCTTTGTCAAAGTGGATATTGGTGAATAAATACTGGATGGATGTCTAAGGCTTTCCTACAGACCCCAATTCCCTAGCATAATGTTAAAGGTTCACATGTACCTGCTAATTAGTGAGAACATCGTGTTTGGCTCCAGTCTGCACGTTTACCACATTTTGGCACCTTTTCACTCATTTACTCAAATAATTGAATGTAGTCACTAAGTAAACTAATACAAAGGGGCCTAGAATCATCTGAGGAAGTCATATCTTGAAGAAAACTAGAGAATATTGTAGCAGATGCCTCCTGTTGGTGTATATCTAGACTAGATAGTGTTAACTGTTGTGAAATGTATGAAAACTGCTCTTGTATCACACTTTTTTTGTGTAGCCAGGTTCTTTAATTATACTGGGTAGTTTATAGGTTTAGAACGGAAGCTCCTTATGTCTACCAAGTTGATCTTACAATGACTGAAGAAGTGCAAAATTAGTGTGCAATGGCTACATGTCATCATCGTGTATGTTTTTTAGCTTTAGTTGGAGTAATTGTTCTGCTTAAATCACATTTCTGGGTTCAAAGGTAGCAAGATAACTCAAAGTAAGTATTTGAATATCTACTGTAAGAATAATTTAAAAATAAAATGTAAGTTTTTTTGGCTATTTCCCCCTCAACTAATTTCTCCATCGATTTCAGCTGTGCCTGTGAGAAATAGCTGTCAAAGCTATTTATGTAATTCTGGGCATGGATATACTGATCCAGGGCCAGCTGACTCAGGCCATATTTTTTAAATTTATTTTTTTAATAACTTTTTCTCATTTTCCCCCAGCCACGTGCTGTCTTGGAGAAATCAAGACTGAAAGTGTAGTCACAGCTGAATATTTTTAGAAGTGATGAAGACGTTTTCCAAAGAGGGTGTAATTCATCTGATATGGATGAAAATCCCTACAAAATGAAGCTGACAGTCTTAACTAAAACTTCAAAGTGATCTGCTAGTGAGCCTCACTGTAAAGTGGTTGCTTCCACTCCACCAAATCTACCAGTTAATTTTGTACTTGTACTAAAAAAATAGATGTATCAATTTATAGACATCATAAACAAGCCATAACTAGACTGTGTTTGTGTCATTTGTGACCCTTTCATAAAAAAGGTCAACAACGTGTCTCATTCAGAAGCTGCTGTCTTGTGTTAACTGTTGACTTCTTGCTCCAGTTAAATCCCCACGTTTTCTGCCCCACAGCAGTCTCAGGTAGCAGCGTACCAGAGTGGATTGAGTTTGTGGTGGTGTGGCTGCCGACCTCCAATGGTTTCCTCAACTGCATCTTCTACTTCTGGGTTAACCGAAGCTTCCGCAGGAAATTCCACCTTGTCCTCCAGAGGCTGGCTCTGGCCCTCTGCCCCAAACTGGCTGACAGCCTAGGGTACTGCAGCACTTCAAAGACACAGTTTGTGTCAGGAATTCTGGATAAAAACAACAGTGTCCATGAGCGTTCTTCCAGCGTATCCTCCACCTGCACCCTGTTGAGTTTGGCTTAGGACATCTGCACCTGAAGAGCACCATTGGAAGGGACATAGTCAGTGACCTCTGTGGTGTTTTGTATTGTCGGGTCAACTGAAGCCAAGTTATTGACATATCCCAACATAAGGTATCAAGGGTATGTAGACTCATTATAATGGGTTGCAATGCAAACAGGTTGATACTAAGACAGACTATGATGGCAAGTACTTGAAATAACCACTACATCATTGTAATTTGAGTTATTTTGATTATTATACATTTTTCTTATATTTTATCTTGATTTAATGTATTGTCAGAGATGGCCTCTTAAACCACCTTTTTAGTTGTTTTATAGTTATCAACCTTGTCTGTGCCCCCAAAATGCCAACCATTATTCTGCATACAGCTATGTAATCAGTCTTTTAATAGTGCCAGCTGTTGCATAATTAGACTTGTTGCTGAGGTCAAAACGTTGAACTTTAAACATGAAACTGATATTTAGACTTTTATTTGAGACATTTGTGAACTAACATCACTATCCGATTACGAGCACTTTGAAGGATTGAGGCCATCTACCTGTTCTTCAAACAGTGCAACAAAGACCTTGGCATATAACAGCTAGAAGTTAACCTTTGAGTCACGGCATTTGAGTATAAGCAAGGAGAAAAGTAATTATGCAGCTACACTGTAGAAAGGTCACCACATTTGTGCCGGCAAAAGATAACTTGGGTAAGCTGAGGCTGCGGTTGTTTATTTTGAGATAAGCTTCCTCTCAGTATCATCTACTACAGTATGGACTCAACCTGGCAATGCCCATGTCATCTTTGTCTGAATATAGTTGTTGTTATTATTATTATTATTATTATTATTATTATTATATAGAGTTAATATAGAAGGTTGATTCAAATGTAAAGTCAATCAAGAGTATAGTTTTCCAAATACATCAAAAGAAACTTGAATTTCAGAAACATTTTATGCAACTTATTTTAGCCTTTGGGTTGCTGCTTGGTGTCCCCATCATTCATGTTTGTGCATAATTCAAATGGTGGCCCCTCCACGAACTTGTAGAAATGATTTAAAATGTGTTGAGCATTTGAAGGTCTGTCACTAAATTCTGTGAGAACAATAACCAACTTAAATGAGCTTTGTATTCATACATTTTGTTATGTTTCTAAATTCCTAATTTTTATAAAGAATGAACAAGTAATGTTTGATAATGTATCGGTTTACGGATAATTTATGAAATAAAGTATTACGCCTTTGAATTGTGTCTTCGCTTAGTCTGATTTTAGGTATTTACAAATGCTTCATTAGTGAAAATATCACATTATTGCATTACAGAATTATAATGGCGTTAGTGTTTACGAATCAATGTGATTCAGAATTTTCTGCCACTTGTTCTGCTGCTCTCCACATTACTAAATAACAAAGCAGAGCTGTAAAAAGACCAGTAAAGAGCAGTGCAACTTACTCATAGTACCTGAGTAGTTCACTCCTACAGTATGACAGCATGTTACTGCACAAGCTGCTCTACCTTGTCAGACAAAGCATGGTTTCCTTCCAGTAAACATCACATTCTTAGTATGCTGTGGATATATCTTGGGCCAGGTGGATAGTGGGCCTGCAAACACTTTTGCAACACTTGTAGATGCTGCTGGTGATTTGTTTTACTGGAGATGGAAGCGGAAAGCAAAATTCCTAGAATTTAATGCTTGCAATGTTTCCTTATTACCTAGTGTACAGAAATGTAATTCAGGGGTTTGTAATAACACTGTTTTGGAAATGAAAGTTCACTTTGTTTCACATACATTACCCATGCTGGCCACATAGTGTATAGTAGTAGGCCACAGCAGGTGTATGTATGTCTGTATGTGAATTTATTCCTTTCATGGGTCTAAGTCCTTCCGAAAAAAAAGTAAAGTTGGGGATGTTTTTATTGTGAGAGGTGCGTGATTTCAGTGAACTTTTTAGGCAGTTGTCAAAGCATTAAAACCCTCTTGGGATTCCTTCTGCAGACAGAGAATTTGACACTGACACATGTATCACTGCTTCCATGGTATCATTGCGTGCGTGAAAACAAAGCAGGCATTTGATTTTACCACTGTCTCAAGTAAAACAAATGATACTGAATATGTATTCCACAAATAGGTGACCTTTTGGACTAAGTCAAACCACTTATCAGGTTTATTACTGCAGCATCCATCTAAGTGTTTTTCCAGCCGTTTGAGGTTTTTGCCAAGCAAGTCTCCCAGGACATTGGAGTGTTGTGCATTAGCAGCCTCAGCCCTCGAAGGATGACAGATAGAAATAACAGACAATCAAGTCAAGGGGAATGATGTCTATCTGAGGGCTTCATATACTCCCACACATTTAATTTATTTTTTATTTCTTTGTCATGCCAAACATTTTGCCCTTCTGACATGGGATACAAGACACCATTATTTAACAAGCAGCTTCTGGTCTCACACATCTACAACACATTTCTAAAACTTACTTTGGCTTACTAAACAACAGATAGACAGGAGTGCAGTACAGATGTCAGTTTCGTCAGTATATTGTCTCTAGACATTATTTCAAACCATCTCATTGCATGCAGTATCACACCATCACAGTAAGAATGTTGCATGTTGTCTTTCATCATTGCATGTCTTTTCCACCATGTGTTACAGTATTGTTTATTGAGTTCACTGCTGTTTTATGCCCATGAAAACCAGGAACACAGCTGAATTCTGCGATGAATTTATTAGAGATGGTGCACACATCAGATTAGCCATTTTAATATATATTTTCGCTGTCTCCAGTAAAGGCCAAATGAAATGACTGGTGCACCATATAATAACATCTTGAGGCTGTGGTGCCACCTTGTGTTACTACTAAGTATGGCATGGCAACATGGACTTGGCCTTTTAAACATCATAAAATGTATAATCATTAATCATTTCTGGTTGTGGTGGTGCTAAATAGAATGAATTGCTGCCATTCTATACTATTGAGTGTGCATTTTGCTTTTTAATTATCCAAGGTTTCTCCATGTAGTTTGTTGGTTGCTAAAATTGTCGTGTTGATGCACATTGAAGAAACCCAAGACAAGTAGTAAAGTTAGTGTTGGAATCTTTTTTGGATAAACTAAAACGTTTTATTCAGTTTTTTTTAAATCATCAATTTATGTAACAAAAGGGCATCCAGTTCGTGATAAATCCAGCCTGGTTAAATTAGAATGAATCAATGGGTGTTGATTTGTGCTTTCTGCGGTTTGCTGGTCATGGGCACTCTGCGCTGTAAGGGCTCTTGTGGAAGTTGCAGATGGGAAGGCTTTAATTTCAATCGCTGCTTCCTGCTCCTCTTCACAGGAAAATGTAGCTGAGGGAAGCAGGCATATGCATGACTCAAGTATATTTCGCTTCTTGCTGGTATCACACTATAAAATGGAAAAAAAAACTACTCAGTGTATAAGCGTGTAACCACATTATCAGGTACCTAAAACCTTTTTACATTAAATCACAGTGGCAAACACTTTTTTAACACAAGGAGTGTGATTATTCAATAATTTGGCTCACATCCCTGTAAGTGTAAAAGCATGAAAAGTAGACTGACTTTTCTTTTGAATTCATTGCCTACTACCACCATGATGAGTTACACTATTAGGGAGTTAGGGTTTTAATGCCATTTTTTAAAGGAGCTGATGGCCTTTGGTCATTAAAGTATAAATGAACACCCTTCTAAGATTCTGTATCCAAGAGCAGGTTTGAAATTGAGCCCAGCTGTTCATTGTTTCATTTCCGTATTGCTTTCAAATTATAACAGTACTGTTGTGACATATTATTGAGTTTATGCATTTTTATTTTTATGCAACACTTACAGCTGTGGCCCCAACTCCCATATGCTTGTTTGGGCATATTCGTTCCCAGCATCACCCTGTCATTTCTAAACTTGTGACTGGCCAACAATAATAGAGATCAGACTTTTGTCTTGAAGGAGACCACTGCAGAAGCTGACTTCCAGCAATTACAGGTATAGCAGGAGCAGACGTTTTTAATCCATCCTCTCTGGCTATAGCATAGTTTTAAATTATGCTACATTTACAGTTTCCACTGACTCAAACTTTTCTTGCAGCATGAATAGATATTTAGAACATTTCCACTCCATTCCATTATCAGTATAGGCAAGAATCCAGGTTAAGGGTATTAGCTGAAAAAATATTTATGCAGGAAATATTCAGAGGGCGTTTTTTTAAAATTCAACTTTCTTAAAAGTATTTAAAAAATGTTTCATTCAGGCACTGACATTAAGAATGTTTTAGGGCCTTGACAGTTATGATCATATTGGAGGGCATTTTTTTCATTTTACTACTTCCTGTCTGACAATTATCACAGGCAGGGAGTGACTTTCTAACTGGACAGTTGACTAAACATTGTTAAGTTATATCACATTTCACTCTTTACACGCAATCATGATGTACATATATAGCATACCATATACTTGTATATCTAAAGTTATTCACACAGCAGTGACCAGCCACTTACTTTTTGAAAGATTAATTTTATTGAAAGGGAGATTTAGAGGAAACGTCCATTGTAAGAAAGATGGCAAATGCTTATCTTTAAAGTCAACCAAGTAGATTTTAACATCTGCAAGAAATGTTGTAGTTGTAAATCCATACATATTCATACATTTTTTGTGAATTCAGGTGGTAAATGGACTTTAAGTTGTCTTTGTAGTTGGAAAACGCTTGTTTCGAGAGTAATGGGAAAAGAAATGGAAAAGAATTCAGAATGTTCAATACAAGGAGTGAGTTTAAAAATGATACGAAAAGCTTAAATTTATCATTACATATTTCAGTGCCAGCATCTGAACAGCAACCTAGAGAATTCAAGGTAATAGATTACTAAATATGCATGCACTGTGGCCTGAAACACCCACCAGACTTCATTGAATATACACCAAACCATAAAATTAAGATGCATAACAATTATAACAAAGTTGTGAAAAAGCACATGGCAAATGGCATAGTGAGGAACAATAAGATTTTAAAATGGAGCAGTCGAATAACAAATATTTCTTCTTTCGAGGGTATTCACTTATCATTCACTGTCAGCTATTGTATCTGGGTAATAAAACATTATTGTATTATAACTACATACATTTATATTGACATCAGATTAGGCAGTTTGACCATTTACACAAGCTCCTGATAACAGAACTGTAGAAAAATGAGACGAGTCAGGACACATTCTACCTTAAATAATCACCGATACAATATAACTCCCGATTTTCAAAAAGAACAGACAGAACAGTTTGACACTACAATTTCATAATTGGAAAGATTTTGCATTTACAACTATTCCAACAAGTGATAAATACAATAAAGAAATGCTTAACTAGGATTGTGCAGTAAGTAGTGAATGAAATAAACTCCTGATTCCTATTGACATTAAGGTAGCAAAAATGCATTGGAAGTTATAATTCAGTGTAAAAAAGTAGAATGGTCACGGCTAACTATTACCCTGATGTCATCACCATTCTGCATACTAAGATCTCCTTCAATGTTTCCATTTTGTCTATCAGTGTAATGATGGTGTTTGTATACCAGGCTGTTCACATAACCTCTCTCTGAGCAGGAAAATGGGTAATAAACATACAGACTAAAATGGGTCAAATGCATATGAAAGTTTAAGTTAAAGACAACGTTAAACATTAAAGCGTAACCCTCGCCAAAATACAACCTAGGGTCTTTTTGTGAATGTACATGAGTCAAACTTTAGTTTAAAAGCATATTTAGGACAGAATCGCCACTTTTAAGATTTACCGTATTCTCGTTTTTGGTCAAATGGCCTTTTGAAGGGGAGAGCTAGGGACACGTTTATGCTAGCCTCAAAATAGCTATTTTTAAACACTAAGAAGGCTCGACACAACATGAAACTTTGCTTGAAGTTTCTCCAGGAGCTCTACACATTAAAGCAAGCATTGAGAACATTATTTGTGAACACAGAGTTTACTAAAAAGAAAGGTTTTGAACAACTCACCGTAGCTCTTGTTGTTTCCGGTCGCTGCCATCTCTGCAGTCAAAACGAGTCAATATCAAATCACGTAGCAAAATATTTAGTATATCCCTTGTGCACCGGTGTAGTTAATGTGTAGAGCCCCTGGAGATCCTTCGAGCAAAGTTACATGTTGTGTCGAGTCTTCTTAGTGTTTAAAAATAGCTATTTTGAGGCTAGCATAAAAGTGCCCCTAGCTCTCCCATTCAAAAGGCCATTTGACCGAAAAACAAGAATACGGCAAATCTTAAAAATGGCGCTATCGTCCTAAATATGCTTTTAAAACGAACGTTTGACTCGCGTACATTCACAAAAAGACCCTAGGTTGCATTTTGGCGAGAGTTACGCTTTAATGACGACAGGCATAGTGACAATGTAATACAAAGAAACTAAAGGCAGATAACTTAAAGTCTCTGGCCAACTGTCTGTTTGGCGCACTCTATGTAGATGGGACAAGGACTGAAGCACTTCATCAAACTGCTCTTCCCTCTTCTTGTTGCAGAGGACGCAGACACTGCTGTGTGCTTTCAGAGTGAGGAGGTTTTGGTCAAACATTTCAAGGCATCCAGATGGAAAGAATGAGATGAAAACAGGTTTCCAGCACTCAAGAAGACTTGTGTTCAAACATGTAGTAGTAGCGATACATGATAGCAACGACCACTGCAACAATAGCTGGCATCAACCACGCTGTCCAGGAGTTGCTGGGGAAAAAAATGAAAAAAATATCACATTAATTGTTTGAGCCATCGCAATTAAAATGGTCAAAACAAATGAGAAAGGCAACAATAAGCTATGAATTGTATATACCGGTAGTTATGACTGTTTTGTTTTTTTTACTTTGACTTTAATATTCAAATAGTTAAATATAGAAATCTTATTAGATTTGAATACATTTATAATGATTTCTTTTATACAATTGCACTTTCTTGGCGTTTTTCTTCTTCCTTTTAATTTCCAGAAGGAAGAGAAACTACAGTGATCAATGTTCACTTGCAGCAAGAAACTTGACTTTTCAGTGAATATCAAAACAAGTATGAAAACAGTAAACAATGAGCCTGACACAAGGTGTTCATCACAATGACTCACCTGAACTCTCCTGAGCTCGCTGCATCTTCGTCCTGTAGCAGGAATAAGGATACAAATTAAAAACAGATCTTGTTCGATTTAGCCACCAACCAAAAACTGTATCGGCTTTGTCAATTCTGTTCCGGTAACTTTTCTGTTGCAATTCAGTGAACAGGCTTACCTTTGCGTTCTCCTTTTTTCTGTCATCCTGCAAATAAAATCAATAAATTAGTATAAATAGCTTCATGTGATGGTTGACAAACATTACACTCACAAACAAGCTAAGAATAAAAATTAAGTTTGTTTCTTAGGTAGCCCATAGTTGATGATCAAAATGTATTCATATGAATTACCAGTTTAATATTTACTGTTACCTACAAAATATCAGTTTGAGACTTTGGAGCATGGACACACACCAACCATTTATCTTATTGGTAGCCACATTGCGATCGCTGTCACAAGTGTGACATTTTTGGGACTGATAAAAGCATCAGAAAGCTGATAATCACACAAACATTCTTTCCTTTGTGGTTGCATCCGCTGGATTGAATGATGATATGAATATTTTATAATGAATATGTTCTGTATGGTGTGTTGGTAGAGACAAACTTGTAAAGGTGCCAAAATAACTGTAGAAATCAGTCCCTGGAGAGCCAGACCAATAATCAGAAAGCAGTCTTATGAATCTTGGAATTTGTATTTGTTGTTAATGTTTATACACCAATTGTTGCAAAGCTGTGAGCTTGAAAAAGACTCCAGCAAAACGAGTGAAATAGTAACATAAAACGTTGGGGGAAGTAAACCACTATTGGGGGCAATACAAAACTGTGTTCACGTAAAAACTATTGACATGAGAAGGAATGTGCTACTATTGCAATTAAACAGTATGGTTTTCTTGTCTCACTATACCATATTATCTTGATAATTACGAAACATAATCAGACATGGCAAACTTTATAAAAGGCCTTTATAAAACACAATTTAAATAGGCTAATAATTAAAGTTGGAAAACGTAAAACCGTTGAATGTGCAACTTTCTCTGTTGTCTTATCTCACTGTCACTGTTTGCTGTAGGAGGGGCCCCCTTTGGGCTCACTGTCAATTTGTCATTAGATAGCCGATGCCTCTTTTTAGCTTTAAATAAACGTTGAATGTATTTTTACATGGAACAAAGACTATGATTTTTTCTTCCATCACTTTCATAAGAAGCGCATTTGGAGAGGTTGTTTTTGATGACCAGTATGAAAAAAAACTTTTCAAAGTCTATACAGGCACCTGACTATTGTTTTAAGACAGATTTGAAATTGTGAACGTGCCCTTGAGCTTTGCTCAGTTTCCAACGGGGGAAATTTTATTTTTGTTTCATCACGCAACAGAATTTGTTGCCTCATGCGCTCATTCTTTCACATGCTTGTATTGAGTGTTCTGGCGTACAGTCATGCTTTTTTGTCCCCCAGTGCAGTGTTTTTTTCAGCCACTCTTCCATGTAGACTACTGACAAGATCTTTAATTGCAGCATGAGTTTTCCTTAGTTTAGTTGGATGACCATCCCTCAATATTTCCACATTATTTCTTAATCATGAATGGATGGAAATCAAACAACAAAAAGTGGAAGCTGAGACAGTGGTCACAAAGAAAAATTAATGTTATGCCTAAGTAACTGATTTTCGTAGTTAGATTTTTTTTTTTTTTTAAATACACCTATTGGCACTAGGCTATTTGATGCATTCTCATTGGAATCAGAACACATGACAACCTTATTCAATGGATGTATGTTACAAACCAATTTCTATTTGATTTGATGTCATCTCCCTCAATTTGCTAATATGCATAAACCCAAGTTAATGCATACTTTTGTGCAAGAAAAAGCTGCTTTTTTTCTCTCAAAGAGATCTGGTGACACTGATTACTCTGCTTGGTTAGAATTAAGCAATGATAAGGATGTAATAGCAGTTAAACTTCAGTATTTGACAGTGGGATGTGGATATCATGTGAAGATACTACAGACAGGGAATCATATCTTTCAGTGCTAACATCTTACCATGTGAAGCTCCCCAATGCAGTACTGCTGGAGCATCTCCCTGGCATCTGTGGAATGACCCACATCCTCAAAACTCTCTGTTGCGTCTGCACCTGCCTGCTCCAGCAAAACTTCCTCGCCTCCTGGATGCTGAAATCATAGAATTAATTAACACAATCACTCAGTGTTGAGCATGTTCATTTCCTTAATTCCCCCACACTCACATTAACCTGACGCAATAAAAACACACTTGAAATCACAGGCAAATTTGCAACAATATTGGTCTTTTGGTGGTGGAAAGTAACCAAGTACATCTACTCAAGTACTGTACCTAGAGTATTTCCATGTTATGCTACTTCAGTAGGGGGGTAGTAAACAGTATAGATAGACATGGAAGGGTCACGGATGGATTTGAAACAGCCGCTGCCAAGGACTCAGCCTACATGGGCCTGCCAGCCTACCAGGTCAACTAGAGAGTGCCCCTACACCACTATACTTTAGAGGGAATTGCCATGTTTTTCCCCTCCACTCCATTATTAAAATTCTGCTAACATGTTTAAACATCTACAATACCCCACCCTGCCAAAAAAAAAATGCAAACACCCTAACCTGCCTAAAGGACACAAACAACACCCTACCCTGCCTAAAGGACACAAACAATGCACTACCCTGCCTAAAGGACACAAACAATGCACTACCCTGCCTAAAGGATATTTACACCAGGCACTGCAAGGACAAAAAGGAGCTTCTACCCTGAGGTCACTAGGATCATAAATGAGAAGACTAAAGTGGATAACCATTTTGCATAATGTGTACTTATGAATTGCATAATGAATACTTTTGATAGCAATTTGCTAAAACCCGATCCATTACATCTCTCTTGTTGTATGGTTAATGTTCTGTGTGCATTGTCCCTGTTCAAAAAAAAAAAAAACATAACCGTTGACTAAGTTATATTTTGTTTATCCGTGCGTGTTGCGTCCATAAACTTCCTTTTAAAGCTTTGAATGCAGAACTTTCACTAAATGGAGAATTAAAACTCTGTAGCATTACTAAGTTTACTTAAAGGATATATTAGCTTACAGTTGACTACCATTTAAGTGTCAGACTCCTATGAAACAGGATCAATTTCACAATTGGTCTAAGTTCCTGTAAGTAGTTAGTTACAATGACTGAATGAATATTGCTGTGATGCCAGGTTATTCCATTTAGTCCGGTTTTATTTATGCCAGGTAACTTATGGCTTGACTGGACCTTGTTTAACACAAACGTAACTCGAAATGTAAACTTTATATGGATAGCGTCGCTGTTCGTGAACAGCTTGAATGAAGGCAGTCAGCAAACGTTACACGTCAACACTCGTTTTGTAATTCCAGTTACTAATCTTAGCCGAAACAGGTAACAAAGGACGTTCTGCACAAAACTTAAACGTTGACAGCAATATTGCTAACTCAAGAGTGTTTCTTACCTCTTCAAGGAAACCTGTGATGTCGTACACTTTATCGTGGATGATGAGCCATGTGTCAGTGCTCACATTATGTGCTCTTACTTCTTCTAATGTGTAATATTTTACACCACATTCTACTGTTTCGCCGTTTTCCTCAACATTGGTGCAATTAGCGGGTCCACTGCCTGTGATAATGGGTCTGTCGATAGTTTCCTCACCCATTCTAACGTTAATACAAAAACCTAACTAGCTAGCTAGCTATATGTCGATAGAGCAGCAAGCTAACGTTAGCTTCTGTTATCCAGGTAACTTATGGATGTAACGTTAACGCTAGCTAACGTTACCTACGTGTACGATCAGTTAGCTATATCACTGTTTGAATAAGGTTAGTCTAAAAAAATCTCAAATTACACCGCAGAAGCGAGAAGACATAAACAACAGTAATAGCACACAAATGCTAAAACACCCTAACCTACAAGCACATCAGCAGATAGCTATATAAACCGAGCACTGGTATGCGTCAACTGACCAATAAAACTGTGACTTTCAAGTGGTGACCAATCAAAATCGACCACTTGATGATCATGAGACTAGGAAATGTGCAAAGGTTGTCAACTTTGCACTGTCTTTGCGCATACAAGTTTTTGCCAAGCCCCCAGGAACCATAGATATACATATATTACGATATCTATGCCAGAAACAGCCATGAGAACAGCGCTATGCTTTGATGCAACCATGGGCTTAGCGGCCAACGGTAGAATTGCAACGTCTGGCAAACCGCTGGCCCAGAAAGACTTGACCCATAGACTACATATTATTATATACTGTAAATATATACCATATATGCTGGTATATATTTACACTCACAACCCCAACCCCCAGAAAAAAAACAGCATATCTTCATGTAGTTTAATATATACATCAATGAATGGGCGATGTTAGGGGGGCTCAAGCCTCCCTAGATTTCATCTCATCTCCCTAAAAATTATAATAATAAAAACTTATAAACTTTTTTTTTTAAATTAATTTTAGTGCTTCAAGTGAGAGTTTGTGAACTTGTCTGTGACAGAGGACAAACAATTACCATTAACAGAAACAGTGTTGGCCATTTGGAGGTAGTTGTGCCAGACTTCCGCCTTTGGCTGAGTCTCGCTCTATCTAATCCGTCAGAGGGAGAGCAGGAGCGCTGTTGTGAAGTTCAACGTTGATAGTCCCTTGAGAATAAATTGGTAATTTCATGGCGCAGATTAGAACCCAAATTGAAACTTAAGCAACTAAAATTGTTGAATGTTACAACATTGTGTCAAATTGGTCATTATTACTGTGACTTATAAAGTGTCAGGTTTAGTTCCTTCATAGTGTTAAAAGTGTCAAAAAAACATTAGCTGACATTGTTGGTCAGTATAGCTCAGAGATGATCAGATAATTAAATTACTGATTTAGCGGGGGGGGGGGGGGGGGGGGGTAACACTTTTGCAAGGCACTGTATCCGTGCCACATTATCATTAGTGTCACATGCCCCATGCCTCCAAAAAAAAAAAAAAGGTCTGATCCTAGAATCGCCCCTGCATCAATCAATCAATCTGCAACATGTATAATGTGCCTCTTTCTGTGCTGATGGGGGCATTAAAACAGTTTAAACCAGTGGTGATGATAATACATATATATGTGGGGATTAGGGTTCCTAGTGGCCTGAGGGTAGAGTCTTTCAGTGCTGGACTGGATCTTTATTCATTTTATTAGCCTTTTTCTGGCAGCGCCTTGTGTAAATAACCTTTAGGCAGGGTAGGGCCTCGCCTGTTGTATGTTTGTATGTTCAGTCCATAGACATATTTACAGTCTATGGTTCAGCCAACAAACCACTCTTTGCAGGGCTTTTCATTACAACACCTTTCATTACAATACATTCAGGTAGTTGTCAGAGCCTTGGGGAACCTTACGTCTTATTGTTTCAGGAGACACTTGTGAAGAAAAGACACTATTTTCAGTAAGCAGCATAACTTTTGGTCCGACAAACCCACCAGATGCGACAGCAGCAAAAACACTTAACTTAACACATGATATTCAAAGTTCAAACCCTGTCACCAACCCCACCCCACCCCAGCCTGAATGTCATTTGCATAACCTCCCACATAGCTCAGCGCAACATTCATTGTTCGCTTGTTCATGCCTATTCTGTTGGCAAGTGCCAAGTGCATATACAGTTATTCCTAGGCTGTAAGGTTAATGTTTGATGTATTTAATATTTTTCCACATAATGCACTAGCCTATATCAGTGCTTATCACAGAGATCATAATGTTGTGATACATCTTTCTAGAGTCTCTGCAGTGCACATTAAAGTTTTGTGTCCATCATCAAAAACATTTATTTTGTATTGGGGAAGTGTTACATGTGTTCTGATGTCTTTATGTTCTTTTTTCAAAACTGTTTAAAAGGGAGTAGCCTACTGCATTTGGGAATTTTTATTGATTTTTTTTAACTTTTATTCTATTTCTCTTGTTCTTACACTTATTGTTTTAATCACTCAGTGCACTTTAGCTTTTAAATGTAATAACCTAAGTATTTTCTTTCATATTTATTGTTCACACGTATTGCCCATTATAATAACCATAATAAACACTGTTTCATAGAATTATAGTGTGTTAGTAGCAGTTTAGTAAGTTTTTTTTTATATTTTATTGTTAGGCCTTTAGACTAATGTAATGTAGACTATATCATGTTCTACAAACTCCAGTATGGTAGGCAAGCATTATTTTCCCAGGATGTTGAAAGCATGTCCTTCCCTACTCTGACACTGCCTCTGTGTTTTACCCTTGGATGTAGGCTAGACCAGGGGTCTTCAATGTTTTTTAAGCCAAGCACTCCTTAACTGAAAGAGAGACGTAGCAGGGACCTACTACATATATTGTCTAAAATGAAATTGCTTATTTTTAAAAAACTTTCAAAAATTGACTCTGAGGACCCCCTGTTGAAGATCCCTGACTATAATAAAAGGTCTTACCCATGGTCTTAGCCTACTGATCTTACCCTAACCCTTAACTAATCCCACCATGGATGTATTGAGGGAACATGCAAATAGTACAGCCATCTATCAGAGGGAGATTAGGGCAAGTCATGCCTATATAATATAAGCCGCCAACCTATGAAAATAAATTGGCGTACGGTAGGTGGCGGTATGCACCCAAAAGTTGCTATTGCAATTCCAAAAACACGTAAAGAAGAAGAGGAAGAAGAATTGTGGGATTGCAATGGCTGCTCCCTAGTCTGTAAACAACATTCGCGTTGGGTTTACGAAAGCCGCAGTTGAAATATTTTCCAGTGACAGGTACAGGTTCATAATTTCCTCAATTACTTTCCCGTCTATTAGTTTACGTCAAATAATTAACTCGATGTGAGAGTTTCTGCATTTTAGACCCAAATAAACAAGCGGCTGTTCTCCGCAGTTTGCCGCCCGGCCTTGTCGGGACAGAACCTGATAGCGCGCAGGCTAGCTGAGGCTGGCTGCTCTATCTGAGGTACGCAATAGTTTAATGTTATTGAATCTATCCGTTATTAAACGAGGGGAAATGTAATAATTTAACTTACAAATGCTTTAATGAGTCACAGTTAACGTAGTTAGGATTTACAACACGTCATCCTCGGAAACGCATCGATATGAACTTCTGCATTTGTAATACTAGCTAGCTAACTAAATTGTAAAACCAAATTACAGTTGAGGTATAACAAAAGACAGGGGAGCTAACGTTAGCTATTATGAGTCGGGGCCCATTTGTGACTTTGGAGTAACGTTAACATACGAAGTGTTGAGGTCACAAATGAGCTACAAAGTTAACGTTAATGGCCAAACAGATGTTGATAGTGTAATTGTCATAAATGAATGAGTTACCACTTCATACGTTAACGCTGTCTGTGTCTTGATGGGTTGAGTAAATTAATAGATTATGCTACTAGACGTCTCTTTGAGCTGAAAGTAAAATTTGATAGACCAAGTATTGGAACAACCCACTTAGTGTCCACTGTCCAGGGTCTGAAACTGACACAAATCTCGGTTCAGTGTAGACTGACAGAAAATGTAATCACAACAAATTTGATAACCCAATACTTGTTCTAGTGATATATTAAGAAAGAACAGAAAGAAAGCTTTCCTTGTTCCATCTTCTCCACTGTAAGGATTTTCTGCTATTCTCTGTTTTATATTATTGCCAATTAGAGCTGAAAGAATTACTTGATTTATTAATCCATTGATTGACATACAATTCATCACAATTTTGATAATCAACTAATTGTCCAAGTAATTTGTAAGCTGTTATGGTAAGCTGAATATCTTTGGGTTTTTGACTGTTGGTTGGACAAAGTAAGCAGTACTAAGAGGTCGGCTTTCACTATGGGATCTTGTTGCCAATTATTGCTATTTTCTGACATTTTATAGATTATATAATTCATTATGCCCCAAAGCTCAAACCATTAGTTTTAAACAATGTTAAACAAAAAGTGTTGTCATGAGCAACAATTTAGTAGCTTTATACATTTTCACCTTTTGCACATGCCATTATTTCCTCGCAGACAATGGATGAAGATGTGTCCATGCATAGGCTGGAAGGGACTGATCCAGCTGCTGAAGTTGGTGGACTGATGGTAAAGAAAAAGAGTGCTGCGGCAGAGCCACATGTTTTTCGGGCACCCACTCCACGCACTTCCTTGCTGGGCTTGGATCTGCTGGCAGCCCAGAAAAGGAAGGAGCGTGAGAGTAAGGAGCAGGCAGACGCTAGTGCCGATGACAGAAATAAAAAGAAGTCAAAAGTTTCCTCCTACAAGGACTGGGAGGAAGGTAAAAGTGACTCTGAATCTGATGAAGAAGACGATGATGACAACAAGGATGCTAAGAAGGAGAGGTAAGTGCTTCACACAGAATAATATTTATTGAAAACCATGGATAATGTATAAATAAACAGGCAACACCTATCCCTAATGTATATGGAGATTATCATTATTTCTAAATTTAATATTCAATTCTTTGGATCTCTATACCCCTGCACTTTTTGTGAATTTTTAGTCTGTGAGTCCTTTCGCTAAAGGACTGTCACTCTGAGTCATTGCAAAACCTGAAAGAACTTGGAACATTAACACCCCTTTCTTTTAATGTTTATGCATTGCTTGTATTTTCTTTGTTCTTATTTACTCATTGGTTATTTTTCTAACAGTAGTAGCACACAAATAGTATTATTAATGTGTAATATTTTTTATTTTCGTCTTTCCAGTAGGAAGTATCGTGTGACTGGCTCCGAGACACCCTCAAACCCCGGAGGGGTCAGCGAAGAGTTCCGCCGCAGACACCAGCAGAGAGAGAAAGACAGACGTGAGCATGGAGTCTACGCTTCGTCCAAAGAGGACAGGAACAGAGAAAAAGACAAAGAAAGGAGCAGAGATAAGGGGAGAGACCGAAGGAGTGAAAAAGGTGATTCTAAAGATCACTCGTGTAGTTTGTGTTCTAATGCGAGTAGACTTTTGGTTGTAAGAAAAACAGTTAGCAATAACATCAGGCGACATGTGATTTATTATAAAGTGGATTGAGTATTTGAAAAACACAATCGGGAGATCAGTCGATAATGATATCAAATGTTAGCTCAGTCAGGGTTGTTGAGAGTAACTTTCCCTGTCTCTGTCAGATGAGCGAGAGAGCAGCCATAGCCGTGGCAGTCGGTCGGAGCGTTCGGAGCGCGGTGAGAGGAGTGAGCGCTCACAGAGAGATGGCTGGTCCGATCGCATCAGCCGGGGGAGTAAGAGGGAGGAACCCCTGACGCCACAGCATCGCCCCAGAGGTAAATTTTGTTTTATTTATCTGTTGTTATTTCAATGTGTTCTTTGTAATTATCCTTGTATTCATTTTGTTATGTTTTACATAGATTCTTTCACACCCTCACGCTCCAACTGGGAGGAGGATGACAGTGGTTATGCCAGTTCACGGCTTTCCCAGTGGGAGGCTCCGTCCCCCGCCCCGTCTAACAAAGAGATGGATCGCTCAGAGCGAAGCCATCGCTCCGGCCGAGAGAGTGAGAGGAGAGACAGGTAAACAACTGTCATTCATTTTATTTCAGAATTTTATTCTCCTCACCCCAAAACCTTAGTTTTATTTGAAAAATGTACTTAAAGTACATAGTGGAGTTGTAATAACAAACAATACCTGGTAGTTCAATGCACTTAAAATAATTGAGAATGAAAATGAAAAAAGACAGAAAATTCCTTTATAGTCCTCAGTCGGCATACAGTTTGTAAAAGCAATGTTTTATTTCCTCTCGTAGTTTCAGGTTTTATTGTGAGTTTTCTCATGGATTTAGGCAGAAGGCAAATAATATTCTGTTGAATAAATAAATTACCTCATTTTGCAAGCAGATCCGTACTTACATAAAACTAACTTGGATAATACAAAAAAGGCTTAGGTGCGATTGTTCTCGTAAAGATAAAGACCGGAACTTGGTTGGACTAACAATTCTCCGAACACCTTATTTCTTCAATGCAACGGTGATCTCGGCTACTGGTTATTTGCATTTTACAACATTGCTATTTGTATTTGATATTACCACATTTTTCAGCTCCACGATTATAGTGTCATCACACCCCTATTATGTACTGTCACTTAGACATGTAAGAGGCTTAGCTGCTGAGAAACGAATGCTACTTGATGCTAACATAACATCTGTCTGCTGTGTGCTTAGGTCAGTCAGAGGCCGTTACCCCGATGACACACCTCTGCCTACCCCATCATACAAGTACAACGAGTGGGCCAATGACAGAAAGCATTTGGGTTCTACACCTCGTTTATCACAAGGAAAAGGTACTATTCTAAAAACAAGCTATATTGTGCTCACATGCTGGATTTATGAATTGTCTCGTAATATTTCTTATTCTGTCTCTTCTTCAGGTAGGAAAGAAGATGGCGCGGGGGGAATTATGTTTGATAACGTAGATGAGAAAGACCAGTGGGAGGAGGACCAAAAGGTGAGTGGCACAGTTATTCCTCATTCATGCCTCATAGAAGTTATTAACTATTTTCTGTTTCTATTTTACTATTTTTTCTCTCTAATTGTCTCACTGTTTTGCAGCAAGCTGACAGAGATTGGTACATGATGGACGAGGGCTATGATGAGTTCCACAACCCTTTCACGACCACCTCTGAAGAATATGTAAAGAAGAGAGAGCAGATCCTTCAGAAGCAGACTCAAAAAAGAATATCTGCCCAGAAGCGACAGATCAATGAGGTACTGTGTGTCTGCATGCACAGGCATATACGCTACATGTTTGTACTATACAGTACGTGTCCTGTTGGTACATCTGTCTGTGTTGGGGTCCATCTGTGTAACAGGCTGTGCTTCTTGTCTCAGGATAATGAGCGGTGGGAGACCAACCGTATGCTGACCAGTGGGGTGGTGCAGAGGTTGGAGGTGGATGAAGACTTTGAGGAGGACAATGCTGCTAAGGTTCACCTGCAGGTTCACAACCTGGTTCCTCCCTTTCTGGATGGAAGAATAGTCTTCACTAAGCAGGTAAACGAGGCCAGAGTAGTTCATGAGGTTTACCGTTTAGGTTGACAAATGGCTCTACCAAAATATTTAATAATGACTCGGTGTCATTTTTTTGTCAGAACTATACTTGAAGAGTTTTTATCTGAATGTTTGAATGTGTGTATTTGTTTCCGTGCTGCAGCCAGAGCCTGTCATCCCTGTGAAAGATGCTACCTCTGACATGGCCATCATCGCTCGTAAAGGCAGCCAGCTTGTCCGTAAACATCGTGAGCAGAAAGAACGCAAGAAGGTTGGCTGGATTATTTACTAACACTGATGTGATTGATGGTGTGTGTGTGTGTGTGCGTGTGCGTGCGTGTGTGTGTGTTTATATCTAAAGCCAGTATGGATTTTAAATGAATATACCATTGCTATATTCGTCTGTATAGAGAAATGTGGTGAAGCGCTAAACGCAAAGCAGATATGATTTTAATGCTCTGCTCGAGAAATGTCGATAGGGTTTGTTGATAATGCCAGCGCTGTCTAACTTCATCACTTCAGTGGTCGGTTGATGACATTTTAACTGCAAACCACCATCACGTGCACGAAATTGCAATGTGTGTGTGAAGTTACTGACGGGAGCTTTAATCTTCATAATCATATGCTATAATTGGAATAATTAATTGTTTTCAGGCACAGCACAAACACTGGGAATTGGCAGGCACCAAGTTGGGGGATATCATGGGCGTCAAGAAGACGGAGGAGAAAGACACCCCTGGGGGCAAAGTGGTAGGCGAGGATGGCAAAGTAGACTACAGGTGACCAGACTGTCTATGCAAAGATCTAGATGACATTTCACATTTTCTTTTTAATAATGCACAGGCTTAATTCGTAGAACTGTAACGTCTGACCTGCCATATTAACTTTTCGTGATTTCTCTCTCCCCGTCTTACAGAACAGAGCAGAAATTTGCAGACCACATGAAAGACAAGACTGAGGCCAGCAGTGATTTTGCTAAGAAGAAGACCTTTCTGGAACAGAGACAGTACCTGCCTATTTTTGCTGTCAGACAGCAACTTCTTAACATCATAAGGTATTGATACCCAGAGTTCATTGCTTTCCTCAAGTTTTATTCCCAATTTTCACCTAAAAAGTGTTTTACATCATATCAAAAAAAAATGTGATGAGGTATTCTTTGACTGAGTTATGGCGTTGACCGTTTCAATGTGTTAACTGGCATCTGCAGGGACAACAGCATCGTGATTGTTGTTGGGGAGACGGGCAGTGGGAAGACCACCCAGCTGACTCAGTACTTGCACGAGGATGGCTACACTAGCTATGGCATGGTGGGTTGTACTCAGCCCCGAAGAGTGGCAGCCATGAGTGTGGCCAAGAGAGTCAGTGAGGAGATTGGCACCAACCTTGGAGAGGAGGTGAGACAGCTGTCTGATGCTTAAGCAAACAATAACTACATTTGGGAATACTTAGCCCTGCTGTTGTGAACCAGCAGTTTTATCTGTGATGAGAATTGATTTGCTGTTGATGTTAGGGCTGGCTCAATGTACGATGCCGTCGTTTTTGCGGTGGTGTAATGGCATTCATTGTGTGCAATTCTGATTTATCAACGGTGTGCAGATTGATTTTGCGAATGCAACTGAAAGTGGACACTAGGGCTGTCACTTTTTCCCAAAATGAAGTTCAAAGAAATACAAAGTACCAGAATTCGTTCGAACTTTTATGTAATCAGAATCCTACATTCTGTCTGATCGCTTGTGTAGTTGCCCCATATCTCTAAATAGAGACACAAAGAGCTACTGTGTTCTTGTGTCTCTGCTAAGAAAGTGTTTTGAATGGCCTGTACACTACAGTAATTACTAATATTGTGTAATGTCCAGTCTGAGGGCTCCCTTGCACAAACTCAATAGCAAGTCAAATGCTGTGTAACACCACCATCTAGTGTTCAAAGGGAAAATATCATGTATGTTGCTGGCCTGGGGTTTGAACTCAGGAGCAACATAGAGGGAAACAATGGACCTGCTTCAATATTAGGTAGAGCAAAGAAATGCTCTATTACTGCAGACACTGAAATTAGGTAGTATTTTTTTTAATTTTGATTAGGTATGATTTGTTTGTCTTTTTGTAATCCATATGCATGTAATACACTAGATGTTGCTTTAAATACTTTAAAGATCATGCATATCATTTTAGTTGATTATACTGACATTGTTGCCTGCAGGTGGGCTACGCAATCCGTTTTGAGGACTGCACATCCGAGAAAACATTGATAAAGTACATGACAGACGGTATCCTGCTCAGGGAGTCGTTGAGGGAGTCAGACTTGGACCACTACAGTGCTGTTATCATGGACGAGGCTCACGAACGCTCCCTGAATACCGATGTGTTGTTCGGCCTGCTACGTGAGGTCAGTACACAACTACCTAAGACCCATTAAAGATTTCTTTTAGTTATTTTCAAGACATATACACACAGCTGCATCTGCTGTGTGTCTACATGATAAATGACCTAGTGAGGTTGTTGTTTTCTTTTCTGATTTCAGTGTAAAAGAACTGTATTTCCACTCAACTAGCTCTTCTGTCCACTGTTTCCCATCAGGTTGTATCTCGACGTACTGATTTGAAACTCATAGTTACCTCTGCAACGATGGACTCGGACAAGTTTGCAGCATTTTTTGGCAACGTACCCATTTTCCACATCCCAGGGAGAACATTTCCCGTAGACATCTTGTTTAGCAAGGTATGTTTCTTTTTCTATTCTACTTTCACTTAAAGCCGTAGTGCGCAACTATTTTATATTAATAGAAGTCAGTTACATTCAAGCCATTGCCAAATGAGTTGATACAAAGCTAATTAAGATTATCTGCTCCACAAACTCTGTATTTCTCCGTATGGCTATATTTAGAAAATGGTGTAATCTGGCAATTTCCATGCACAGAAGCTTGAGTGAAGATAATTACCTCTTCAGAAGAGTACATGTTTTTTTTAATCCTCCGTGTCCTCCAGGGCTACTAGCAACTGTGTGGAGGAGGGGTGGGGGTGGTGCTCAAATACCAAAGGTTTGCATCATGTGGATGTAACGACAGTGTTGTCATTACTTTGAATTCCTCATGGGGGAGAAAAACTATGCACTACAGCTTTTAAAGGCACTTACAATTCATCCTAAATACATTACATTATTCATTTACAACATTTATAACAGCTTTTTGCAC